>JASAMV010004880.1:0-16810 GCA_030248065.1 Rhynchonema sp. JSB1_4
TTGTTGTTGTTGTAGTAAGTACGCACATACATTCATACATGTATTGGTCGCACAATGACTTTATAAGAATTGGTCAAATTTTTTTCCTGAATCGTAAAGAGGGAAAGGGACGGGGTAGTGACGTTGCGTTGCGTGATCGCACACAAAGCATGTAGTAAAGAGAATGTTTCAGGCCTGCGGCAACGTGGTTGATCTGCTAGATTATTTTCAGCTGAAAATGTTTTGTGAGAATCACAAATAGCACAGTAGTTAAGAGTGACTGAACGTGAAAATCAGGATTGATTTGATGAATTCTTATGTAGTCATTGTGCGACCAATACCTGATATAATAAATTGTAGCATGGCGTTCTCCGATTCGATCAGGTCAGATCCAATCACTGAATCTGGTACATACAAAACATGTGCTATATTTTTTGAAACAAACTGACTATTGCAATCCACCCATGACGGTTGTTTGTCACTTTTTGCCATTTTCCAAGTAACGAAATCACCATTGTCAGCTCTCGCGCAGTAGCATTCTTCGCCATGCTCTGGACACTGCCAGGTCTCGTACTTGGCAGCTGCGAAACAATTGTACACCTGGTGTTTTCAAAAACTTTTCTCGAAAATAAACTAAGGGAAAACACAACATGAAAATTAACGGTTGTCTTTGACGCAGCGGGGCATTGGCTCTATTTTGTTCCACTTCCGTATTCGATCGCAAATTTTCTGTCGTTCTTCGAAGCAGTATCGAATCTGCTCGCGTGCTACCTCCGAGAGCGGGGACACATCTGGAAATATTGCCATTTTTAGAACAATGTCATTCTTCATTGTATTTGAAAGAAGATTGCTGACCTGGTTGAGGTCCAGGATCGCATTTTTGTTCATTGGCTGTCCCTTCAGTTGTCGCTGGCGGTGACGGTTTGGGGCTGGCTAAAATTTATGTGTGTATTGTGATTTTTTTTTCTTATCTTGCATAATGTAGCTCATACAACATGGTGTGAAGACAACGTTAAAAGACATGAGGATTGACCAACAGACAGTGGTGGTTGTCGGAGTCGAGTTTTGTCCGGATGATTGTTCCGATGTGGTGGTAGCATTGATCTTTATGGTGGTTCCTGAATGAGTGTTGTAAAGCGTGTTCTTTTTTCGCAGAGTTCCTTTACAAAAACTGCTGAGAATTTCGTTTTATAGATGGTGTGCACAGCTTTGTGACGATATCGGAAGAAAGAGCAAGTCAAATCAGCATCTTCTGACCTGTCGTGGGAGTCGTGCTCCTGGTACTGGGTGTTGTCGGAGTACTGGTGTCTGAAATGGTTTTGATCATGGTGGTACGCTGCAAACGTTTTCATACCCAACCTGCATTCACGATTCACCGACCCCTGGTATGGACGCCAAACGAAAATCGAAAAAAAGAAAAACAACTAAATATATGTAAGAAACAATACAATCACAGGACAACGTGAGCGTATTTGTTTTTTGCGGTGCTCTGCTCCGTTGTTTAACTATTCTTGTAGTCAAAAGACAGTAGTAGTACGCTCGAACCAAACTGCGCTTTTTCGCTAGCCTTTATCACACTGCTCTGGTTTGACACATTGGCTGTCGCGCCACTGGCGCACTCTGCCCGGCTCACAGTAACATCCCGGCCGATGCCCGCAGCCGTCAGGTCCGGCCGAGACAGGATGCAGAATTGGACAACGCTCGGCGCAAGTGTTGCCAATTTCTTTGAACACTTCGAACTTTGGACATTTGCGGACTATAAAATTTGCACAAATTTCATTCTGTAAGTTGTTGTTGATTTAAGAAAAACAACCTCGTTAACCTACCGCATTGCTCAGGTTTGACACATCGTCCGCTGTCGTATTGTCGCATCTTGCCTTTTGCGCAATAGCAACCGGGATGAATGCATGTGCCATTGACCAGACATGTGCATCAAGAGTGGGGAATAAAAGTTCACTTCACCACCGTTTGTTTAACATTTACCAAAACGAAGTCTTGATGAAAAGTGCGATTTTAAATTTTCTTTGAAATCAGGTGATATGATGCACATTGCTGACTGTTGGCTATCTCTTATGACGGAAAACTGATATCGTGACATATGACAACCAAAAAGGCACATTACTGGACGGTCCAACGTGCTTTTGGTTGTCGGATGCAAAAGCTCCCTGTTCACGTCACGACAACAGTGTTCAAATCATAAGAATGGAGGAATAAGTGACTGTTTCGAGTCCAATTCCGTTTGGATGCGGACATTGAGTGGCGCACTGGTTGCCTTTGGTCAGGTAGACTTCGCCTTTGGGACAGCGTGGCTCTAAAGTACTGAAGCCAATTGGAATCCAAAAATTGGCATCAGATCCTAATGTATGAGCCCAGCTAGAATTTGGGGAAATATTTGTGCAGTGCTTTGCAAACTACACATGCATAACACTGGAATATCTTTGGATCCTCCGACATCAGACTCGCCTTCAGGTTTAGTCATCAATTGTCTCGAACCCAAGGAAGCAATACTGTTGGACCAGTCCAACGTTGAACAACACACAAGAACAGCAGACTCACTAGGGCGTAATGGACCCATCCTCATGGGATCATACCGTGACCGGTGGCCACGGCCGAGGCCAGGTAGGCCATTGTCACTATACAAGAAATTGAGGGAATCGTATTGAGCCGAATTACGGTTCACTGGATATGTGGCATAGGGAAGACAACCTTTGAGCTCGAAGCATAAGAGCAAGAATGCAATCGGATGGTAGCTGACCATTTCATCAGATCGATATAAATACAATGAAAAGAACGAAAAGGGAAAAGGGTTACTTTCAACGAAAGTTTGCATTAGCATACTTGGCTGTTAATGGAATATGTGTGCTGCGGGGTTGAGCAGGTACGTAAGCTCTTGCATTGTAAGTATCTAAATTCAACAACATGGTGTTGTGATGCATTTATTTTTTATTCGCTGCGTGGTCTGTTCTTTCTCTCAAAACACAAGCGTAATCTGTGTGGATTACATATTGGTGATGGTTGTGATTTCCACGCTGAGCCAACACAGCATAGTTTTGTGCCTTTCACTGGAAAATGCTCGTGATGAAGGACTTTATGTTTTTTCGCATCGCATGTGAAGCACCAGTTCTGCTGTGAGATGACTTAAACTTCTTCCACTGCATGGTAGAGTATACTGCTGTGTGAGTCTGAACAGACCAACAGTGGTTAAT
This sequence comes from Rhynchonema sp. JSB1_4, assembly GCA_030248065.1. Lineage (NCBI taxonomy): Eukaryota > Metazoa > Nematoda > Chromadorea > Monhysterida > Xyalidae > Rhynchonema > Rhynchonema sp. JSB1_4. The sequence goes on from JASAMV010004880.1 coordinate 3,186, forward strand.
AAAAAAATTTTCCTTATTCAAACCCCATTTTTTTAAAAAAAATTTTTTTCTTAATTTAAAAAAAATTTTTATTCCAGCCAAAAACTGCCAGCAACGAAAAAAAATGAGCGCTAAAGCAAAAAATAGTGGCATTTTTCTTCCATAACGTGTGGTAAGTGCATATAAAGCACTCACGACACGAAAACAATACTAAACAATGGTCAATGAGTACCAACAGTAGTCAGGTACACACCCGTACACTTCCCCCACGTGGTGTGGGTGCCTTGGTGTGGCTTTGTGACACTCAAGACGGTAAATTTGGGTGAAACTATTGCCTCTTGGTACACGACCAATGCAAATATGTGACAAACAGTGTAAATATAGAGTGAATATCACACCGAATCACTGCTTTCGGGTCTGTTGCATGGATAAATGCATGCCCACCCAGTCACATGTACTCACTGGGAAGGACTTGTGATTTTTCCACAAGTCTTTTCGTGGTTTTTTAACAAGTCATTTGTAAAACTGGAGCCACTTAAAGACTTGCAAAATTAAGCAAAAGACTTGTGGTTTATAACACAGCGGCATAGCGGTCCCAAAAACACAATTCACTTGTGGTTTGTACAAATTGCTTGTGATTTCTTCTGTCGTTTACAAGTTACTTGTAAATGTTTCAAACATTTTAATCTCGGTTCGTGCACATTTTATTCCCCTTTACTCTCCTTCACACAGCAAGATCATCCACAAACAAGATATAAATTTGAAACATAGAAGTAAAAAACGCGAAAATATGAAAGAAAAAAGCTTTCAAATTGTACATGCGTACCAAAATACTGGACTAAAAAACAAAGCAATTTTGCTCAAACAGCATGAAGACAAAGACATAGTTTGTCTGAATTGAAATTTTTTGTATTTTTATTCACTCAAAATCACAAACCGATACGATGGCGACCGTTATGTGGTGAACAGCACTGCTGGGTGCGAATCGATAAGCGTAGCTCTTGCACCGCTGGTTGATATGGCCGCTGGATAGACTGAAAAGAGTGAAAAGTCAAGTGAGGTTAAGGGTACATAATTCGTTTCAGCACCACATGTCATGTCAAAGGCAAACGATGTGTATGATTAGTGAATGCATTATCGGCGGATTTGTTAGCTTTACTTTGGCAATCATTGACAAATTTGCGATCGGCACGAAAACTAACCTAAAAGATGCGCTGAGAATTGTTTTTCAGGCGTTTTGCGAAGGCCAGCACGACCTCTTTTATCACTTGATGACAGCAGAACGAGCGCAGGTATTGCACGTCGCCTGTTAGCGTTTCCATTTCTGATTTCGAAACGGTATGTGATTGAGTAAAGCATAGAAATTTTAGGAATAGAACCAACCATCATCGAAGTCCTCGAGCTAAAAGTTTGTAGCAAGTTCAGGGTGTTCGCCTATAATCATCCGTGATCAAAATGGTCAAGTGCGCCGAGTCTCGTATACTGTAGTTTGCCATCAGTGCAGATTTAATTGAAACCTTCGGAAGAATGACAACATCAAACTCAAGTTGCCACATGCTGCAAAAAGTCCCGCTTCTGAATCCGTAACGCACGCAGCAAGCAGCCTAACTGGCAGTAGCTCACCGCCCCGCTTATCACGCATGTGTCATGCGCTTCTGCGGATCAGGCATAAAAATAGTGCCGTACATTCATTTTTACCGGGAAACGGAGGTGCCACAGATTCATTTTTCCTGCAGAATTGATGGGCGGCTCGTCTATGTCTACTTGTCAGATGGTAGGTGCGCCTGGTGGCCAGTTCCAAGCCGTTGGCCCAGGATTGGGCTTTATTTAGTTTATTCCTGAAAGGCAGCGGATATTATTGCACCCTGGATATGTCTAAGGCCGATCTCACAATGCAAGCGCGTTAGCTTTTTAGCGCGTTAGCGCGCGAGATGCGCACGCTTTTGCACTCACATGGTAAAAAGCTGATACGCGCGTTCGGGGGCGCCCAATTTTTCTGGCACGATAACGCGCTGATCCGCAACGCGCTTTTGCACTCACAATGCAAAGCTGATTAGCGCGTTGGCGCGTTAGCGTGCACGCTACGCGCTTTTCGTGATTAGACTGGTTCTAATTTTTTTGCGCGTCAGCACCGGGGGTGATGTAGTTTATATTTTTTTAAATAATGTGCACATGGGGAAGTGCTGCGAACATTTTTGTTGCATTTTTGTGTGGTATTGCCCGTCTCTTGTGAAGAAGAGGTGTGCACATGTGCTTGCTTTGCATTACCAAAGGAAGCAGGGTTGGATTAAAAAAAAAGTAAAAATTTACTTGTAAAATTTAAAAAAAAAAAGTTGGCCACTTTTTTTATTTTAAAATTTTAAAAGTAGTCCACTTTTTTTTATTATTTTTCCCCTTTTTTTCGTTATTTTTCTACTTTTTTAAGGTAAAAATGTATGTTTTCATGCGTTTTATTGCTCATCACTCTCAATTAGGCGCTTATATTTCGGTTTAAAATGGCGCTGTAATGACTCATACAGTTCCTCAACATTCCCAACAATCGCTGCACGTATAATATCGGACACCATTTACCGTATACTGTGCATTTCTGAGCTATCGACGTAGCTATCAACAGGACTCCACGTTGCTCGCCTATTTGTGCAGTTGTGTGGATTTGTCATTTGTTGCTTTGTCACGCAACATGAGTGTGGTGTAGCTCTTTATCTCTCTTCAAATTTACCCAAATTCGCAAACAAAACTTTGGTCTTCTTTTGTCATATATGTATTGCCCACAGGTACCTTCGGCAGGTTCTCAAAGTTGTGACCAAATGGGCTAGATCGTAGGTGATCGACATAAACATGCAAGTCAGTGGAAAAGTTCTCTTTAGTGTCCCTCAAAACATACCTAAGTAACATGATTTCAGAAATTTCATTTTTCTAGAAACCAATTTTTTGGGGGTCCGGAATAAAAAAAAGTGATTTTTAAAAAAAAAAATTATAAAAAGTTTTTTTTTCAAAAAAAAAAAGTTCGATAATAAAAAAATTTTTTAATCCAACCCTGAAAGGAAGACGAAAACAGAACGTTTCCCGGATAGTGCACTGTGCTTGCTCTGGCGCTGTGATTACAATGTGACTATCAAATCGAGAACAGTCAAACCGAAATATTTGCATGAGACTCGAATACGAGAATTTACAATAAAATCTCTCTCATGACTTCAATCTCCATTTTGTATGTATGATAATAATTTCATTTCTGCTGAACAGCAATATGCACATCAACAACAGTTGCACATAAACGCATCAAATTATACACATGCAGGGTGGCGACAGACGACGTCAGGGTTGGAAAAAAATTTTTTTTTAAACAAGTTTTTTTTAAGAAAAAAATTTTGTTTTTAAAAAAAAATTTTTTTTAAAAAGTCTGAGATTCGGGGAAATTTTACCGAATTACCTAAAACACCGCGAAAATCGCGAAAAATCAATTTTAATTGACAAGTCATTTTTGACTTGGTTAGTAGCTTATCAGAGGGTGTTTACGTCGTTTCGGTACGATCCGACAGCCTGTGCTTGATATGACAGATATTCTGTTCTGTGTATCTGACACAAACGTTTCTGGCCGAATAACAGATTCACTCATAAACCACACAGAATTGAGAATATAAGCTGCAGAAATCTTGTGGGCAGCTGAATCAGTCGTATACGACCGACCTGATGAATATGACGTTCGAAATACCTGTAGGCACATACCATTATTCTGTCTCATGTATCGAGGAAAGTATAATAACGTCATTTTGGGGTATCTTAGGCAAGGTTGGGCCAAAAAAAAAACGACGGCGTTTTTTTCAAAAAAAAACGAGTTTTTTTTTTTAAAAAAACGCCTGGGTCGTTTTTCGTTTTTTTTAAATCCTGAATTTCCTTGATTTTCCCTGATTTTTCAGGGAAAGTACCCTGATTATCAAGGAAAATCCATTTTTTGTCCCATTTTTTTCAAAAAATTTTCGACGAATTTTTTACTTTGTTCGAGATACGTCGATATACGGAGTTTGACTTTCAGTGATGACCCCGGCCAAAGTTGGTCCCATGATGCGGGTCTACATCGGATCTTTACAACTCGCTAGAAAAGGGTTGAAACCCGTTTATTTTGCCTCAAAACACATAGAATTACTTCATTTAACCACGTTATTCTTCCCAACATCGAGCGTTTTCGAATTTTTTTGGGGGCATATTTTGGTCATCTGGGCGTTTTGAAAAAAAAACGTTTTTTTTTAAAAACGTTTTTTTTTTAAAAAAACGTTATTTTTTGGAAAAAAAAAACTTTTTTTGCCCAACCCTGATCTTAAGTACCGAAATACGTGCCCCAAAGGTGATTTTGTGAAGAAAATTTTTCGACCCTTGAGAAAAAATGGCAAAAAATTAACCGCCAAAAAAGGCCATTTTTGGACGTTTTAGACATTTTTTCCCGGAAAATTTTTAAAAAAAAATTTTTTTCAAAAACCTTTTTTTGCCCAACCCTGGACGACGTGAAGATTTGGTCACTACAACAGCACAAAATGCAATCCAGTCAGACAAGCAAAATCAGTCATGTTTTGTCATGGGTTGCAAGTACTGGTATTCTCTGCTCTATTCAACGTTGCCCGCGGAGGAAGACGAACTGATGACGGATGGCACCGATTCGCAAGACTTCCACCCCGGGTTGCGAGGGCAGTCCCGCAGCCAGCGAAGAAACAACTCACGTTCTATGCAGCAACAAGTCACTAAACAAATCGACCTGGAATGTTTGAGGCAATCAGGAGCTCAAGACCGATTGGAGAAAAATTCGAGTGGAGAGAGTGCGTTCTGTCAATCGTTGGCAAAAGATCTCGAGAAACTGCCGGCAGCCTCAATCGCTTGGCTCAAGATGAAAATCGGTCAAATCATGTATGAAGCACAGTTTCTTGAAACATCGGACAACAGCGGCAGCCGTCCACAATCATCGGCGAGCACCAGTTCGGCCACCGTGCCGGATTCGGCAAGCAAAGAATACCAGTACTTGCAACCCATGACAAAACATGACTGATTTTGCTTGTCTGACTGGATTGCATTTTGTGCTGTTGTAGTGACCAAATCTTCACGTCGTCCAGGGTTGGGCAAAAAAAGGTTTTTGAAAAAAATTTTTTTTTAAAAATTTTCGGGGGAACAAAATGTTCTAAAACGTCCAAAAATGGCCTTTTTGGCGGTTATTTTTTGCCATTTTTTCTCAAGGGTCGAAAAATTTTCTTCACAAAATCACCTTTGGGGCATGTATTTGGTACCTAAGATCAGGGTTGGGCAAAAAACGTTTTTTTTTCAAAAAATCGTTTTTTTTAAAAAAAACGTTTTTTAAAAAAAACGTTTTTTTTAAAACGCCCAGATGACCAAAATATGCCCCCAAAAAAATTCGAAAACGCTCATGTTGGGAAGAAAACGTGGTTAAATGAAGTAATTCTATGTGTTCTGAGGCAAAATAAACGGGTTTCAACCCTTTTCTAGCGAGTTGCTAAGATCCCATATCAGACCCGCATCATGGGACCAACTTTGGCCGGGGTCATCACTGAAAGTCAAACTCCGTATATCGACGTATCTCGACAAAGTAAAAATTGGTCGAAAATTTTTTGAAAAAATGGGACAAAAAATTGATTTTCCTTGATAATCAGGGTACTTTCCCTGAAAAATCAGGGAAAATCAAGGAAATTCAGGATTTAAAAAAAACGAAAAACGACCCAGGCGTTTTTTTAAAAAAAAAAACGTCGTTTTTTTGAGAAAAAACGCCGTCGTTTTTTTTTGCCCAACCCTGCCTAAGATACCCCAAATGATGTTATTATACCTTCCCTTGATACATGAGACACAGTATGCATGTGCCTACATGGTACTTCGATGTCATACCCCATCAGGTCGGTCGTATACGACTGATTCAGCTGCCCGACAAGTATTTCTGCAGCTTATATTCTCAATTCTGTGTGGTTTATGAGTGAATCTTGCTTATTCGGCCACAAACTGTTGTGTCCGATACCACAGAGCAGCAATCATCGGTCCATATCAAGCACAGGCTGTTGGATCGTACCGAAATGACGTAAACACCCTTGATAAGTGATGCAAACCAAGTCACAAAAGTGACTTGTCAATTAAAGTTGCATTTTTTCGCGATTTTGCGCGTTTTTTAGGCAAATTTGGTAAAATTTCCCCGAATCTCAGACTTTTTAAAAAAAATTTTTTTTTAAAAACAAAATTTTTTTTCTTAAAAAAAACTTGTTTAAAAAAAAATTTTTTTCCAACCCTGACGTCGTCTGTCGCCACCCTGCATGTGTATAATTTGATGCGTTTATGTGCAACTGTTGTTGATGTGCATATTGCTGTTCAGCAGAAATGAAATTATTATCATACATACAAAATGGAGATTGAAGTCATGAGAGAGATTTTATTGTAAATTCTCGTAATCGAGTTTCATGCAAATATTTCGGTTTGACTGTTCTACGATTTGATAGTCACATTGTAATCACAGCGCCAGAGCAAGCACAGTGCACTGATCCGGGAAACGTTCTGTTTTTGTCTTCCTTTCAGGGTTGGATTAAAAAATTTTTTTATTATCGAACTTTTTTTTTTGAAAAAAAAACTTTTTATAATTTTTTTTTTAAAAATCACTTTTTTTTATTCCGGACCCCCAAAAAATTGGTTTCTAGAAAAATGAAATTTCTGAAATCATGTTACTTAGGTATGTTTTGAGGGACACTAAAGAGAACTTCTCCACTGACTTGCATGTTTATGTCGATCACCTGCGATCTAGCCCATTTGGTCACAACTTTGAGAACCCGCCCGAAGGTAACTCTGTGGGCATACATATATGACAAAAGGAAGACCAACCTTCTGTTTGTGAATTTGGGGATAAATTTGAAGAGAGATAAAGAGCTACACCACACTCATGTTGTGTGACAAAAGCAACAAATGACAAATCCACACAACTGCAAATAGGCGAGCAACGTGGAGTCTGTCGATAGCTTACGTCGATAGCTCAATAACTGCACAGTATACGGTATGGGGTGTCCTATATTATACGTGCAGCGATTGTTGGGATGTCTAGGAACTGTATGAGTCCATTACAACGCCATTTTAAACTGAAATATAAGCGCCTCAGGCGATTTTTTGAGAATGATGAGCAATAAAACGCATGAAAACATACATTTTTACCTTAAAAAAGTGAGAAAATAACGAAAAAAAGGGGAAAAATAATAAAAAAAAGTGGACTTACTTTTTAAAATTTTAAAATAAAAAAAGTGGCCAACTTTTTTTTTTTTTTAAATTTTTTTTTACAAGTAAATTTTTACTTTTTTTTTTAATCCAACCCTGCTTCCTTTGGTAATGCAAAGCAAGCACATGTGCACACCTCTTCTTCACAAGAGACGGGCAATACCACACAAAAATGCAACAAAAATGTTTCGCAGCACTTCCCCATGTGCACATTATTTTAAAAAAATATAAACTACATGCACCCCCGGTGCTGACGCGCAAAAAAATTAGAACCAGTTCTAATCACGAAAAGCGCGTTAGCGTGCACGCTAACGCGCCAACGCGCTAATCAGCTTTGCATTGTGAGTGCAAAAGCGCGTTGCGGATCAGCGCGTTAGCGTGCCAGAAAACTTGGGCGCACGCTAACGCGCTAATCAGCTTTTTCCATTGTGAGTGCAAAAGCGTGCGCATCTCGCGCGCTAACGCGCTAAAAAGCTAACGCGCTTGCATTGTGAGATCGGCCTTAGACATATCCAGGTGAGTGGTGTCCGCTGCTTACGAATAAACTAAATAAAGCCCAATCCTGGGCCAACGGCTTGGAACTGGCCACCAGGCGCACCTACCATCTGACAAGTTAGACATAGACGAGCCGCCCATCAATTCTCCAGGAAAAATGAATCTGTGGCACCTCCGTTTTCCGGTAAAAATGAATGTACGGCACTATTTTTTATGCCTGATCCGCAGAAGCGCATGACACATGCGTTGATTAGCGGGGCGGGTGAGCTACCTGCCAGTTAGGCTGCTTGCTGCGTGCGCGTTACGGATTACGGAAGCAGAACTTTTGCAGCATGTGGCAACTTGAGTTTGATGTTGTCATTCTTCCGAAGGTTTCAATTAAATCTGCACTGATGGCAAACTACAGTATACGAGACTCGGCGCACTTGACCATTTTGATCACGGATGATTTATAGGCGAACACCCTGAACTTGCTACAAACTTTTGCTCGGTTGCCCATTGCTCTCAGATTCTGTTGTTCGTTTCTGTGCGCCGTTTATTTTTAGTTGAGACAGTCGATCCACAAAACGCCGCGCAGTCTACATACTCCTGTATGAGAAACTTTATTGATTATGATAAACGAATTCAACGCAGAAACAGAGCATAAAAGTAAATGTTCCGTTTCTGAACGGAAGCCGAAATGAATTTCTGTTTCCGTTTCCAGACATTGATTTGGCCTTATTCTTTCTCCTGTTTTCCTTTCTGAACGATGACAAGTCTTTCGGTGAGTATTTCATTCTGCTTCAGCATGTCAAAGAAACAAAGTGCTTTGATTGCAGACCTGCGAATTCGTCTGTTTGTTCGCAATTCTGTGCGTGTCGCACAACGGTGACTCGTTTAAGGCCCTATCTGCTTCCAGAGGTCAGAATTTCTGATCGGTCTATACTTATTTTCTTTCACGTCCTCCTGAAGTGCAAGTAGTGCCCGGGTCCTCGAACTTACAGCTCGATTCTTACTTCTTGGCGGTCATAATTCTTGCATTAAAAAGAACGTTGATTATGACTCGGCCAAGAAAACACTCACCAAAGAAACATTTACGCTCTTAATGCTAGCCAGGGTCTCTGCTGGAACGGATGCAGAAGACATCGCAGTCTCGACCACCAGCGTCGAACTTCAGACCAAGTGCCGAAGTGACGTCGCAACCGACACTGGTTGAAAACGTGACCGGTGAAAATGTGACACGCCCGATACCAGGAATAACGGGTAAACAGCTGCAATTGGGACCGTATCTTGACTCCCCAGACCTGACGAGGCTTATACTTAACGTAAATCAGTGCGATGATGACCAATGCGGTAAATTTTATGGGATGGGTTGGCTTTGTACTTCCGGATCCTTATTGTCAATACAACTGGAGTGCCCGATTTTCATAAGCTGAATATTGGTCTGCAGTGGTTTTTAAAAATTCGTTCCAAAAGTTAAAAAAAAATTTTGTTTTTATTATTTCAAAATTCGAAAATTTCTCTATTTTTTTGCTCTAAAAGTGTTATTTTTTGCATAAAAATTGCTACTGTTAACATCACCCGACCCTACCATGGGTGTATTGGGTGCCATAATCGTTGTTTTGTGGCATCTAGACATAGTGCACACACTCACATGGCCTCTCATATGATTACACATGTACTCACTGGGAAGGACTTGTGGTTTTAAAACCACAAGTGGATTTGTGGTTATGACGAAACCACAAATTACTTGTGGTATTTGAATAAAAGTCTTGTGGTTTTGTCGATAAATCACAAAACGCTTGTAAAAACCACAAGTTATTTGTAACAAAACAACAAATCACTTGTGGTTCTGCCAGAAAAAGCGGGAATTGCAATGAAACATTTTTGTTGGCTGAGGATCGCCAAACTGATTAATTTTCAAGTTAAGGCTTTGCTATATTTGGTGTTTTGATACTGCGCACGATGTTTGTTATGCCGAAAGCTGTTCAATGTGGCTACGTGTTTGAAGTCTGCTTGGAAGTCTCAATTTCAACAGCGAAGCTCGAGGACTTCGATGATGGTTGGTTCTCAGTTGCTAAAATTTCTATGCTTTACTCTGCGTCGCATCCGTTTCGAAATCAAAATGGAACGCTTTCAGGCGACATCCAATACCTCGCTCGTTCTGCTGTCCATCAAGTGATAAAAGAGGTCGTGCTCGGCCTTTTCACGGAAAACGCCTGAACCGAATTCTCAGCGCCTATTTTTAGGTTAGTTTTCGTGCCGATCAAATTTGTCAATGAATTGCCAAAGTAAAGCTAACAAATCCGCCGATTAATGCATTCACTAATCATACACATCGTTTGCCTTTGACATGACATGTGGTGCTGAAACTGAATTATGTACCCTTTAACCTCACTTGACTTTTCACTCTTTCAGTCTATCCAGCGGCCATATCAACCCAGCGGTGCAAGAGCTACGCTTATCGATTCGCACCCAGCAGTGCTGTTCACCACATAACGGTCGCCATCGTATCGGTTTGTGATTTGAGTGATAAAAATACAAAAAATTTCAATTCAAACCAAACTATGCTTTGTCTTCATGCTGTTTGAGCAAAATTGCTTTGTTTTTTAGTCCAGTATTTTGGTACGCATGTACAATTTGAAAGCTTTTTTCTTCATATTTCGCGTTTTTTACTTCTATATTTCAAATTTATATCTTGTTTGTGGATGATCTTGCTGTGTAAAGGAGAGTAAAGGGGAATAAAAAGCGCACGAACCGAGATTAAAATCTTTGAAACATTTACAAGTAACTTGTAAACGACAGATGAAATCACAAGCAATTTGTACAAACCACAAGTTAATTGTGGTTTTGGGACTGCTATGCCGCTGTGTTATAAACCACAAGTCTTTTGCTTAATTTTGCAAGTCTTTAAGTGGCTCCAGTTTTACAAATGACTTGTTAAAAAACCACGAAAAGACTTGTGGAAAAACCACAAGTCCTTCCCAGTGAGTACATGTGACTGGGTGGGCATGCATTTATCCATGCAACAGACCCGAAAGCAGTGATTCGGTGTGATATTCACTCTATATTTACACTGTTTGTCACATATTTGCATTGGTCGTGTACCAAGAGGCAATAGTTTCACCCAAATTTACCGTCTTGAGTGTCACAAAGCCACACCAAGGCACGCACACCACGTGGGGGAAGTGTACGGGTGTGTACCTGACTACTGTTGGTACTCATTGACCATTGTTTAGTATTGTTTTCGTGTCGTGAGTGCTTTATATGCACTTACCACACGTTATGGAAGAAAAATGCCACTATTTTTTGCTTTAGCGCTCATTTTTTTCGTTGCTGGCAGTTTTTGGCTGGAATAAAAAATTTTTTTTAAATTAAGAAAAAAATTTTTTTTAAAAAAAATGGGGTTTGAATAAGAAAAATTTTTTTTATTAACCACTGTTGGTCTGTTCAGACTCACACAGCAGTATACTCTACCATGCAGTAGAAGAAGTTTAAGTCATCTCACAGCAGAACTGGTGCTTCACATGCGATGCGAAAAAACATAAAGTCCTTCATCACGAGCATTTTCCAGTGAAAGGCACAAAACTATGCTGTGTTGGCTCAGCGTGGAAATCACAACCATCACCAATATGTAATCCACACAGATTACGCTTGTGTTTTGAGAGAAAGAACAGACCACGCAGCGAATAAAAAATAAATGCATCACAACACCATGTTGTTGAATTTAGATACTTACAATGCAAGAGCTTACGTACCTGCTCAACCCCGCAGCACACATATTCCATTAACAGCCAAGTATGCTAATGCAAACTTTCGTTGAAAGTAACCCTTTTCCCTTTTCGTTCTTTTCATTGTATTTATATCGATCTGATGAAATGGTCAGCTACCATCCGATTGCATTCTTGCTCTTATGCTTCGAGCTCAAAGGTTGTCTTCCCTATGCCACATATCCAGTGAACCGTAATTCGGCTCAATACGATTCCCTCAATTTCTTGTATAGTGACAATGGCCTACCTGGCCTCGGCCGTGGCCACCGGTCACGGTATGATCCCATGAGGATGGGTCCATTACGCCCTAGTGAGTCTGCTGTTCTTGTGTGTTGTTCAACGTTGGACTGGTCCAACAGTATTGCTTCCTTGGGTTCGAGACAATTGATGACTAAACCTGAAGGCGAGTCTGATGTCGGAGGATCCAAAGATATTCCAGTGTTATGCATGTGTAGTTTGCAAAGCACTGCACAAATATTTCCCCAAATTCTAGCTGGGCTCATACATTAGGATCTGATGCCAATTTTTGGATTCCAATTGGCTTCAGTACTTTAGAGCCACGCTGTCCCAAAGGCGAAGTCTACCTGACCAAAGGCAACCAGTGCGCCACTCAATGTCCGCATCCAAACGGAATTGGACTCGAAACAGTCACTTATTCCTCCATTCTTATGATTTGAACACTGTTGTCGTGACGTGAACAGGGAGCTTTTGCATCCGACAACCAAAAGCACGTTGGACCGTCCAGTAATGTGCCTTTTTGGTTGTCATATGTCACGATATCAGTTTTCCGTCATAAGAGATAGCCAACAGTCAGCAATGTGCATCATATCACCTGATTTCAGAGAAAATCTAAAATCACTTTTCATCAAGACTTCGTTTTGGTAAATGTTAAACAAACGGTGGTGAAGTGAACTTTTATCCCCCCCACCCTTGATGCACATGTCTGGTCAATGGCACATGCATTCATCCCGGTTGCTATTGCGCAAAAGGCAAGATGCGACAATACGACAGCGGACGATGTGTCAAACCTGAGCAATGCGGTAGGTTAACGAGGTTGTTTTTCTTAAATCAACAACAACTTACAGAATGAAATTTGTGCAAATTTTACAGTCCGCAAATGCCCAAAGTTCGAGGTGTTCAAAGAAATCGGCAACACTTGCGCCGAGCGTTGTCCAATTCTGCATCCTGTCTCGGCCGGACCTGACGGCTGCGGGCATCGGCCGGGATGTTACTGTGAGCCGGGCAGAGTGCGCCAGTGGCGCGACAGCCAATGCGTCAAACCAGAGCAGTGTGATAAAGGTTAGCGAAAAAGCGCAGTTTTGGCTCGTGAAAAAAGCAGTTTTGGCTCCAAGGTACTCGTACAACTACTGTCTTTTGACTTCAAGAATAGTTAAACAACGGGGCAGAGCACCGCAAAAAACAATACGCTCGCGCGTTGTCCTGTGATTTGATTGTTTCTTGTATTTTAATTGGTTATCTTTTTTCGATTTTTGTTTGCCCTCCATACCAGGGGTCGGTGAATCATGAGTATGAAAACGTTTGCAGCGTACCACCATGATCACAACCATTTCAGATACGAGTACTCCGACAACACCCAGTACCAGGAGCACGACTCCCACGACAGGTCAGAGGTTCATTTGACTTGCTCTTTCTTTCGATGTCGTCACAAAACTGTGCACCACGAAACGAACAAGATGCTTGCCAATTATTGTGAAGGAACTCTGCGAAAAAATAACGTGCTCTACAACCCATTCAGGAACCACCATAAATGCCAATGGTACCACCACATCGGAACAATCATCCGAACAAAATTCGACTCCGACAACCACTACTGTCTGTTGGTCAATCCTCATTCTCTTAACGTTGTCTTCACACCATGTTGTATGAGCTACATTATGCAAGATAAGAAAAAAATCGCAATACACACAAATTTTAGCCAGCCCCAAGCCGTCACCGCCACCGACAACTAAAGCGACAGCCAACGAACAAAAATGCCATCCTGGACCTCAACCAGGTCAACAATCTTCGTTCAAATACGATGAGGAATGACCTTATGCTAAAAATGGCAATATTTCCAGATGTGCCCCCGCCCTCAGAGGTTGCACGCGAGCAGATTCAATACTGCTTCGAAGAACGACAGAAAATTTGTGATCGAATACGGAA